>JANHFX010021848.1:0-25868 GCA_027560015.1 Chloroceryle amazona | reverse complement strand
AAAATGACATTTCAGATAAGATTGGCCACTTTTCTCCATTTTTTTGAACACTGAATTTAACAGACTGGCATCTGAGAGATACTAGAGAAACCCATTCAAGCTGCAAGAAGAAAATAGCAGTTCAGCTTGTCACTTCAGTTGCATCAACACAATGGAGTTAACCAACTGAAAGGTGCTGATCCTGAGAACATGCATACCCGTGATCTCATGCCATTGGTTTGTTACTGGTCAGACTACCTGAAGTCCAAATGTCACCTGTAGGATTCCTACAGCTGCTTCCTACATCTTCTTGAAGTCTGATGTAAACAAATAATAAACTGAGGGCACTCAAATGGAGTCAAAGACATCGCTCACGTACCTGTTGAAAGTCTGTATGAAGTACGCTGCTGAACTGAATAGCGAGAACAGAATCGAGCTTACTGCGGTGGTTTTGGAGTGTTTATTAGGCTGCAAAGCTGTGAATATGCTTTTCCCAAATGTTAATGAGGGTTCCTTGTCATGTGCAAGGGGCATAATCCAGATGAGTGTGCTGTCTGCTAATTTGCCATTATGCGTTCCCCTCTGAAAGCAGTCAGGGGAGTGAACATTTGGCCTAGTTTAAAATCAATGTAAACAATCAGTTGCTGACAACATTTAACACGTATTTTAGGACAAATTGAGTCATTAAGTGTGGCTCTGCCATAGTTTACAACTTGTGCTTTTGCAGAAAGGTATTTGTTTTAAGAATCCAAAATAGACTGAAATTTCTGCATACTTAATCCTAAACGTTCCAAAATTTAATTCACTTTTATCTCCTTTTTAGACTTCAAGAATGATGTTATGGAAGCTGTTTTAGCATGCTATTTTATTTTCATGTTTAATAGGCTTTTTTGAATCGGCTCAAATTCTTCAAGAATGCATAGAAACTGCTTTCTGATTTGAGTATATTCATAATTGTGGTAGCCAGCACTTGTGAGTCTACAGCAATGGAGGGTGTAAGAATAACCTGTGTTTTCTACTTATTTACCATTGAAAACAGAGACACTGTCATAGCTTTAAGCAACAAAAGTCACGTCCACACTACTGAGATTCCAATTAGCCAACTTTGAACGCAGTCCATTTGTCAGATTCGAGGTAGTGAGCATTGCTGTTAGCTGGAAGCAAGAGACTCTTCTCTACGGGGAAAGCTATTACTGGCATAACACGTGGATATATTCAATTGTTCTCCACAAGCTATAGCTTTTGTTTCATCAGCAAGTATGGCAGAAAACCTGACTAGGCTTCCTGCCTAACAATTGTAGCACAGCTTTCTTTCATCTGGTTTTGATGCCTTGATCAGAGACAGGTAGCAGTCTCTGGATTTTGACACTGCCAATTTAATATAACTCACTGAAATCTCTTAAACAGATTAAAAGGCTCTGATAAGTTACACCTTTTAAATTTTTCTTGATGCATTGCATGACTACCCCAGGGCACAAGATGAATATTAACAACAAGACATAAGGTAATGCAGATCTGTCTGCCAAAACATACAATTTCCATTCTTTATCTCTATTTTGTTTCCATTTGTTGTCTATCAACAGTGGATCTTGCATGCCAGAAGCAGACATGTTACCTAGTCTTTCTCCAGGTTTAGGTGTTTCAGGAAAATGTTCACCAATAATTGTGTGAGCTTCTACAGAGCGACGATTGACACTGGCTATTTAAAAAAAAATCACAGTATAGATTGGAAAAAAATCAATACATATGTATGGACTGCAGTTCAGCCAAGTGCTTAGATGTACATGTTCTCAGAGTCTGAGTTAGGTTTTTAAGACCAGATTCAGACAGTATTTTTGAAACCACACATTGTGCTAGAAACAATGGAAATACTGGGAAGGGATTTCTCTCACAGAAAAGAAGGATTGTGTGCATTAATGAAAAGGGTTGTCAATGAAAAGGGGATGTCAAAATATATGTCAGCACCAGTCGACCTCCATCTCACTTACAAGGCAGCATCACTTATGGCAGAAGGAAAGGGGTGCAATTTAAAATTCCATTCCTCACTTATGTGGGAGGTGAGCTCACCCGATAGGAATATGAACTTGGTTCTTCTCCAGTGAAAGTACCATTGCAGCTTTTGCCTCAAATGAGTGGAATATTTCTCAAGCTAAGTGTATAATTTGTACGTAGGAATTCCAGCAGGTCTTCGTTCCGCTGGCGCAGGACGCTTGTTAGCAGTATGAATTGTAGATCCAGATAAATAAGATTTTGAAAATAGGAACTCTAAAGAAGGATGAAGTTCAGAGAAATTCTCCGTGAAGTCTAAAAGGCAGGATCATTACTATGAATACAGCCATGAGAGTCACCTAAGACGTGGGCCCTGACCTTTCTATGATTCCCAGTAATCTAACTGAATCTATTCTAATCTTGTCATCCATGTGACCAGGACACTCCTTTTACCCTTTAGTAGCTTCCTTCCCTTGCCGGTGTGCTTCTCAAACAAGAACAGAGCTGAACTTTCCATTTGTCCCATAACAATAGCAAGCAGTGATTATTCATTAAGTCTGAGAGACACCTTGAATAGCAGTTTTGCCTAATGTGATCATCTTTCACTGCCTTCTGGAAAGCTTTGTGAAGAGATCCTATTTTTCAAACTTTGTACTCCAAATTGAACCTGGAGTCTAGTTTCTGATATGGTTAAGTGAGACAGAAAGTTAGATGGAAGTTAAATAACAATCTGTCATGTGCTCATAAAGTTCATTAAGATGACATCCATTTCCTGGCTTTTATCAAGTGTCTCAAGGAAGTTCTGCTACTGCTGACAAAGGGGTTTTCATTAATTCCCAGTAGACACGTCCCTCGGCCACTCGACTTCAGAAGAGTCTCCTACTATTTTGGTTGCGTTTGCTTTTTTGCCTTCATTTTGCAACTTATTATGATGATCCATTGTATAACTGAAAAATTTCACTTCTTCTTTGTCAAATATTTGTAGATATTATAATGTTCCCTGTAGTCATCCCTTAGCAACCTCAACGCATTTTAATCCTTCTTCAAAAGCGTCCTCTCTAAACACACTTAATCTCTCCAGGTTTTTTTATGAATTTTGTTTAGTTCACTGACACCTTTCCAGTATTAGAGTGCCAAAAGAATTCTTGTGCAGTCTCGTCAAAGCCACAAGGAGAACGATGATGACCTCATTGGGCTGTGATACAACATTTCTACAACCCGGGGTCGGTTGCTGTTTTGGCTGCTTCAGCTCTTCACTGTAAGGTTTAATTTGCCATGCTTGGCTGTCTCTTTGGACTTTCCTCTGTGTCCTTTCGATAGAATTGCAGTGCTTAAAAGCATAACAAAGCATGACTTTGATTTTTGGAGGAAGAATTTAATTCTTATTATTTTTACTTGTATTTCTAACATGTAGCAGGTTTTTTTGGTATGATTTTTCTCTCTCTTTGATTAGAATAGAAAAGTGCCAATGTTATTATGAAATGATATGCTGATATAGAAAACATATAAAATGTGTATTTTCTGCTGCACTGTCGTAGATAAAGCATGCTAGTCTCCTGGTCATAGAATTTTGGCTTGCATAATGTTGCTAAGACAGTGATCACATCCAAGATAAGTTAAATACATTTTAAATAAGCTTTTGTGAGAGGTGTTTTGCTAAGTCTGTTGGTACATCAAACTCTGAAGACATAACAAGTGGAATCCCACAAGAATCTTTCCTGTGTGTGGTTGCATAAGCATTTCATGTTTGAGATGGTGAAACAAGGTAAAAAAAAATATATATATAAAAAAAATTAGGGTCTGCATGGGGAAGATTAGACCTGAAAATGGCAATGATAAACTGGACAAGCATCCTGAAATCAATAAGGTGACATGTGATACAGAAAGAGCTGTAGATGGAAACACCAACACGCTCTGAAGTCATCGGCTATGCAAAAATAAAAGATAATTATCTGACCAAAAACTGAATAGGAGTCACTGCGCAAATGTGATGCTGGATGACAAAAGCAAATGCCATTCTGAAGTGTGGAACAAGAGTGTGATCTAATTATGTTGTGATTTTTAGTACTGCTGGGGCTCTGCGGGACCACTGCACTCCATTTGCAACCTCACGCTTAAACGTGTGGACAGTTTGGAGAAAGCCAGCAAGAGCAGTACAAGGGTTAGAAGTGAAAGGTTGATGGAACTGATTGCTAAAGACGGTAGCTGAATGTAACAATCACCTGCAAGAAATGCTGTAATGAAGAGGACAGTGGTATGTTTAGATTTTTACTTCCCTGTGTCTTCTTACAATAAAAAGGAAGAAATGGGTCAATTTGAAACACATAGTGTTGTTCTGATCTTAAGAAAACCTTTTGATTTATAGGACAAAAGCTTTGGAGCAGGCAACCCCTGGAAGGTTTGCAAGCTTTTCCCAGAGGACCTGGGGCAG
This sequence comes from Chloroceryle amazona, assembly GCA_027560015.1. Classification (NCBI taxonomy): domain Eukaryota; kingdom Metazoa; phylum Chordata; class Aves; order Coraciiformes; family Cerylidae; genus Chloroceryle; species Chloroceryle amazona. Next base: position 21,469 of record JANHFX010021848.1, on the reverse strand, counting down.
AGGAAAATAGGCTAACTGTTCTGATTCTGCTCAGAGCAAGGATTGCTCCTCCTTGTCTGCTCCATGTTTCTCTATGCACAGTGCTGCTTCCACCCCCAGAATTAAAGCAATCCAAACTGTCAAGGATGTCTGATTTGATACAAACTCCCTATTTTATGCAAATGTTAACGTAGCTTGTTGTAGGAATACGGTGAAGTTTGACTTCACCGGTAACGACAGTTCATGGAAACATTTTGGGTTCAGCAAACTTTTACTTAAGTGAAGGTATTGATCTGGGAAAGACATGCCTGCCTCTAGGTGAGTCTGTCCTAGGGAAGGGTGGTAAAAACTTCAGGCTCCCGAGCCAGCCATATAGAAATGATGGTTTTCTTTGCTGTTTAACTGTTCATACCACCTTTTCTTAGTTATTTTTTTTAACAGATCAAACTTAAAAAAATAAATACAAAAAACAAATGCAAAGTGCTGGCAGCTCAGTGATTTTTTTGGGCTGTTAGTGAGGTAGTCCTCCTGATTATTTATTACCTGGTCTAATTTCTCATTAGTGTATTTTTTCTTCTTGATAACATATTCTTTTATTCACCATTTCTTCTTTAACTTAAATTACCTCAGTGCGCATTCAGTTGCTCTTATCTTTGTCAAGCTCTGCTCATTTATATATAATACTCTCCATTTCCAGAAGATTCTTGCTGCCCTTCATTCTTAGAGTAGACATTTGGGAAACTGTACCTTCTGCCTGGCATTTTCTTTTCTTTATCAGCAGGATTATATTGTATTCTGATACCTTTCAGGAGTCTGAGGGTTTCTTGCATTTTTGTGTCAGAAAGCATCCTTGAACTTCAATGCCTACCGCTCTGCGAATCCATTCTTTATCGTGAGCTAATGGGCACTGCCAGGGAGCATCCCTATTATTTGAAATTAGTTCTAAGTATGAAAAGTTGTAGTAATGAAAGTCAGAGCCGTGATGAACATTCTTTGTCTAGAATTTTTACTTTTACGACTCCTGAAATTGTCTTTTGCATAATATCATTTTCAGATTCAGAGTGAAACTCCAGGAGGCCAGTTTTTTAATTATTTTTGCCACCTTGCGGGCACGAAGGAGCTGTATGCAGGCCCTATATAGCCTTCTACATATATTCAGGAACTATAACCAAGCCCTAGGAAATATTACCTCTATATAGAGAAGGTCAGGAGAGAGATGTTCCAAAAGCCCGCTGCAGTTCATTTAGCTGTCACTGTTTGTTGACATGGGTAATAAGATTCATGATGGAGCAGAAGGAAGAAATAGTCCCCAGCCAGCTACCAAACAGGGAAACTGTGAACCCCTCTTTGCGTTTTTCACACTCTCTTTCTCAGAGGAACAGAAATCAGACACCAAATGGAGAACCGAGGCTGGTCATTAATTTTCACTACTCACCCCCAAGTGTTTGGCCAGCTTGAAATGTTTATGTGTGTGGTTACCATAATCTTCACTGGATCACTCTGTTAGTATTACAGGCTTTACCTGAATTCTTCTGTGGCCACCTCTCAACAGCTCTGGAGTGTCTCACAGACATTGTTTGTCTATCCACACACCATTCCCATGAAGACACTGTAACTGCTTTCTCAATAGGATAATTGAGTGCCAGGTAATTGTCATGTCATAAAGGTTTGCAGCATATCCTAGGTCTGTAGGAGCCCTAACTGACAGGCACAAAGTGATGACATATCCAGTATGTCTTATGTTACTTCAGATTAAGAGATGAATACCTGATGATGGAATTATACTAAATAATTTTTAAATGAAACTAAAAAGAAATAATTGGATGTGGCCACTGTGGGTCCTACTTCTGTCCCCACGAGAAGCAGCACATAGCTTCTCCTGATAACTGTAGTGAAACTGAAGAATGAAGTTTGACAAAATCAACAGATTCTGAATGTCCTCCTCAGCTCTGTTTTGAAGCACCAGCTTTTTAGCACCTGCAGTCCCTGTAATGAAGCAGTGTCAGCCAGTCCTGCAGAAGACAGGCTGTAGCAGTTGCAGCTAATAAAACCTGGAACTTGTTGGGACTGTAGATATGGAAATTCATGACTGAGTGGTTTAGAGAGTAAAGTTTTTACTTGCCCTAGGGATCCACAAAAAGACAGGCAGCAAGAAAGGTGAAACCGTAAGATGCAGGGGTGTATGTCATCAGGTACTGGTGCAGCAGAATGGAGCTGCTCTAATTTAGAATAATTTAATAACAGAGCTTTTTACACACTTCTTGCCACATTTGTGTTTACCATTATACCATTGTCTACAAACCTAACATGTAGTACTTCTGGAAACTGAGATTTTACAGCTGTTGCAGCCTTCACTTATAGGACAGTAGCCACATTTTTAAATTGTCAGCCTTGAAAATGCCCCTTGAACCTTTTGGTTTATGGAGGATATTAAGCTGTAGAAACATAAATAGACATACAAGGGGAAAATGATTAACTGTGTTCCAGTCTTGGTTTACAAAAGCAAAGAAAGACAGGGGTGAACGGGACAGATGTGTGCCTATTACAGGAAGATCCACGTGTGTTGAATAAGGGAAGTAATGTCCCATCATCCACTTTAAACTAGCCCCTGGGAAACACGATCTAGATAATGCAGCCAGAAAGAGCTATGTAGATGAAACAGGAGACAGAGGGCAAGGGCTGGCAAAGTCAACTCGTGACCCATGACATTCAGAGAACAAAGCTGAGACTGGAAAATACATCAACAAAACAAAAAGCATGTTAACTAGTTGTACGGGGTGAGGTGGAATTGCAATAATAAAAATCTCTGTGCATTTGTGACCTCCTATAAAGCACCTCTTTCCTCAGGTTATTGGCTTTGCTGTATTGATAATTCTGTATGTAGAAAGAAAAAGGAGAAGCTGCCATCTCTGTTATAGACTCTTGGTGTTACAGGAAGGAAATAACTGGCATGTTTAAATGAACTACTACCTTTATTCTTCTTTGCATTGCAATGACGCTTAGACCACCCAGTCAAGCATTAGCTCTTACATGTTTTATCTGTTCAGTCATACATGCAACTGAAATTTCAGGTGTCTGCAGATGAGAATTGATTTTTAGCACATTAAAAATTCAGAATCATCTCAGGCTAACTGCAGAGTCCACGGATTCCTGTTGCTTTTAAATGAAAATTGTTTCATGTACAGTGACATGGGGAGCTTGTGCAGACATCCCTCTGCGTTTTGCATTGGAAGGGTAAAGGGATATAGGGCCACCTCCCATAGAGTATTTCAGATGCTCGGGCTGCTACATGTGAATGATGGAGCATGGAATCACATAACGTGGGTTGTTTCAGTACAGTCACAGGGGTTACAGTGCCTCTGGGTTTAAGGAGTTCCCTTTTTCCTATTCCTGTCTCCCTGCTGCCCAAGCCTTAGTCCTCTCTCTGTTACAGCACTCTGCCTTAGCCATCCATTTTAGCTATTACCTTTTTTTTTTGTATTCTCAACCCTGAAGCTGTTCAGCACACTGGAATGAGATCCAAGGCAGAAAAAAATGATTTGTGAAAATATTAACTTGTATTTAGCTGGATCATGAAATTGGGTGAAGGAGCTGATTGGGGAGGGACAGTTTTCTGTCCATCCTCACAGCTATCTTCAACATGTTCTTTCCAGATCTACAGCTCGTGAACTCTGTAGATGACCCAGTGACTTGCTTGTAAGGAGCCAGGTTAGATGTCATACTTCACAGCTGTGTTTCCTTCCTGGGGCCTGACGGGAGCTCCAGTTTGGGGCTTAGATTGCAGAATTGCCAAAGCAGGCTAATAAAAAAGATACTGCAGTTGACTGTGTAGTCACTGGGTGAAGCTGAGACTGTGGTTTATAGTAGGACACGTGTTCAAATTTACTACAGGAATGAGCAAAGTAGAGGCCTCACTCCTGTATTAAAGCAAGATAACCACTGTGGAGCTAGATCCTTTTTCTAAATCTCTTGAGTGCACCCTCAATCAGTCCTACTAAGCAGACGGTAAATACTGTAAGATCTGATAAATATGTAAGCCTGATGGCTTTATAACCCTAAAAAAGTTAAGGACCCATCTCAATAGGCAGGAAGGGTATGCATAGACTTTGTCCTGGATTATAGTCTACGTTTTCTAGAGAATGACCGACACCTTAGGAAAATCAAACCAACTTTTTTTGTACACACCTGTGTGTCTGTGTCTGTATTTCAATCCATAAAACAAGTAAATTCAAAGGCAACCTTAGCACCACTTTGATCAGCTCGTATGCACATTTTACTCAAGAAAAATTCCTGCTTGTCTCAGAAAGATTGGGAAAGGATGGCCAAGTCCTGTCCTTAATGACCACGATGGCACACATCGCCCTGTAGCAATTTGCCCATGGCTGGCCTATGTGAAAAACTCTTACATATCCTTTATCTTTCTGCCAGGAGAGGAGTCCTGAGAAAACCAAGGGTGGCAAACGAGTAAAACTAAAAGCAATTTTCAAATGCATTGTTTTAAAGTAATTTATCAACATTTAGGGGCCAAAAGTAGCTTCAGCCTGTTAGGCAGATCTAGGTCTACTGAAGATTTTCACCAGGCTTAACTCTAAGCACATCAGTCATCCTTTATATGTACACATGCCTGCTAAAGTAAAGAAAGTAAAATAGGTGTATTTGTCCTTGCAGGATGAGGGCTTTGAACCATGGGTGAAACTTCACAAATTGTTTTGTCGCTGATTTGTTTTACAAGAGTTTATGAAACACCTTCAGGTACCAAAATGAATTAATTTACAGCATACATTAATTGCAGGAAACTTTGCTCTTTACACAGAGCTGTAAGACCTCAAAAGCATCTTAAACCAACTGAGTAAGCAGTGTAAAAAGGATCCAAAAATATTGCAGCTGCATGACATTCTTCAGTGATTTGAAAGCTCATTATTCTTGCTTTTTTTATAAATCCCTAGAAATAGGTGTTTCTAATAGATCTGTTGGTAGATCCTGAACCAGAATGACACAAATGGCACTCTGTAATTAGACAAGGGGGGGAATGAATCTGATATTCTGCCAAAGCTCATTAATAAGGGTTGTGCACTCCAGTGCACGGAATATCACTCATGACTGGTAACAGCAGAGCATGCTACCGGCTCTGTAGGGAGGAGGACGCGGCATGATTTTTCTAAGAACTGAGGGAAGTACTAGAGAACAATGGAGAAGTAAAAAGAAGAATAAGTCTTCTTTTCAAGGAGTGGGATATGGCTGTTCCTGACCATATGTTGGTAAACCAAAATGCCAGTGTGCTTTGCCATGTTATTAGCAGGGCAAAGGTTTGCTGCTCAGGGCTGCCAAGGCCAGACTCGGTGCCTGTGCAGCTTAACCTGACTGGCATTTACTTGGCAAGGTGCACAAATTTCTCGGCAGATCTGGTGGTTCCATTCGCTAATCCTGTACTATACATTCCTGTACATTTATATTGGACAGTATAAAAAGGTGTGTGTGGTGCCTGGAGCTGCCATTTCTTATTAAAGCTGAGGCAGTTTTAGAAAGCATTTGACTTTGGGATAACTTTTGTGCATTCTTACTCCTCCTTGCTTTTTAATGGCCGGTTTTTCACCCTGAAGGTCTGCTCTTCATATGTAGATAACACACATCACCACTTACTCCAGCAATGCCAAATGAAACACAAATTGCTAGCTGGCAGCCTCGCCTTTGCTGTGTTTATTTTGGCCACACAGAATGGCCACTGTGCATGTGGTAGCGGAAGAGAGGGGGAAAATGCTGTTGAATGTAGCAACTCAGCCATGAAGCTTATTCTGCAAACAAATGTTCTGTCATTCACAGAAAGGTAAAAGTGGTGTAGCGGGGGCTTGTGCAGCAAAATAGCCTTAGGTGCACTGGATACCTACTAAAAATATAATAGAAGGGAAATACTGTATAAAATATTACGAAATTGCGGTAAATGAGAGCAGACAGAGACTTGAAAGGAAGAGTTAGGGTAAGCCATCTAGTAACCAATTGACAAAATGAGTGCAATGAAGCTTTCTGTTAAAAGGCAAGAACATTTCCCTTCTGCTGAGTCCCACGTGAGAGGAAGCTTTGGAGAGTTTAAAGGTTACTTCAGTCATAGCATGTCAGGGCAAGAGGCCAAATTTCAGCACCTTTTCTGTGCAGGTCTTGAGGGAGAATATAGATCTGTAAAGGTCTAACATTATTTATTAAATACTTTCAGAAACTTTGTCTTAGTCAGTATATTATTATTCTGTAAATCCTGTAACAAGCAAAATATCATTCCCATTATATAATATATAATAATATATGTATAATGGAGATAATATATATAATTCCCAGGGGAGAGGATTTGTCCCCACCGAAAGAGTAGATGTGTGGTTGATCTGAAGAACGGAACAGAAATTTCTTGAGCCCTGCTTTGGTCTTCCCTTACAAAAATGGTATCTCCCCGAAAACTAAGTTTGGGACTGCTTGTTTGAATGCTGTTCCCATATCCTATGGATGTATCATGCCCGTGTTACATGAGCAATGTTAGCCCTGTTCAGTACTTATTGATCAGGTCCAATTTCACCTGTAGTCCTATCAATGTTGTGGAACAATGAAGCTGATAACTTCTCGGTAGGAATGGGGGAATCCAGGCTGACCACGTGCCAGCCACTCCTAATCCGAATCATGAACAACTGACCACATACTAACGTATCAGGGTAAGACTGCATCCGGGCAGATGAGGTACTGACAGAAATGCTGATGAAAAACAAGCCTTCTCTATTCTGGGGAAAACAAAGAGCAGAATCCTCTCTAAGTTTTGCTTTAGTAGCTGCTCTGGAGTTGATGGCCCTGTGTGGATTGACATTTGCTGAGACTCTGGGACAGAGGTTCTCCTGTGCTAATTAATTTGGGACTGGAGATTACAAATCAAGACAACCACGGAAATCACGGCTATTTGGAAATCATAGTTTTCAGTGTCTCTGCTTGCACTGTTGTGGACCCTCTTGAGTTTCATTGCATGTCATGACCCATTCAGAATCCAAGTGCTACTGCTGTGGGTGTCAGTTATTGTGATGAATTCCTGAGGTATATTCCAAGCTCTGGATTCCCTTGTTAGCTCTTGGTCCTATTTGGTGATTTTTATCCCAGTTCTAGGATTTGACGTTTCATATGAATAAATGGTGTTTGTGAGACAGTGGGCATTAATATCGGAGTGGGCAGGAGCTTTACTGACCCTGACGTTTAACAAAGACCTCATCTACCTACATAAATCAGCTCAGTTACTGGAAGACTTTGTGATGTGTTTATTTCTGAACAATAACACAAGCCAAACAGATAGTAAAGTGAAGCCAGTAAAGTGAAAAGCAGAAAACATATCAACAGGAGCCTGAGCAGAAACCAAATACTGCTGAGAATGAAACCTTATCACAGGATGCAGGAGTTGGCAGTACCTGCAGCCAACAGCTTTCACAAACCAAAGAAGAGAGAGAAATGTTTTATAAAAATTACAAAGAAGTTGGAAGACCCCCTTAGATAACTATCCACCTACATGGAGCTGTCACTGAAAAACTGAACTGTGGGAATGAAAACCAATAAATGCTTATTCTTCAGCATGGCCAAGTGTCAGCCATGGGGCTCCAGTGAAATGAACGTGCTCTGTCTTGTGTAAATATATATATTAATCGCTTGGAGCTGCACTATCAAAGAAAGCCAGCTGAACAACAGAACACAAAACAAAGAAGCTCGAAGGCCTTCCACTGCCTACAGCAATATGCAGCTGAAGATGAACACTCTGTTCATTTCCATTCTGAGCTAAACTCCATCTCCAGTGCCATCAATATCATCAGTGTCATTACTGCGACTGCTGCGGGAGTTTGATGCAATAACTATTAATTAGACCATTTTGCCCTCCTTCAACAACAGCCCTAGTGCTTCAGTTCCTAATGGAGTTTATCTTACTGTGTTTTGATTTTGCTCAGAGCAGCATTCCTGAATTCTAAGTTACTATAAGGTAATTGGAAGTACAGCAAAGGTTATAGAATACCCTTCATACTTTATTAGCTCATCTGCTTCATGACATTACTCATCAGCAGCATAAACAACCAACTCAATAATGAAGAATGCTGACATAAATAAGAGCACCCAACAATCGCACACTCTTAAGTCTTCTCACTCCTCTCGTGGTGGTCAGCAAGGTGAACAGCATTGGGAATGTCAGATCAAAGCGAGAAAGCGCAAACCAGTTAAAACCGTGCACTTTCACAGGCAAGAACTACTCATCCTTAAAATATCATTAGCCAACCCATTTGTCTTACACCACAGTAGTTGTCCCTGTATACCTCTGACACTTTTGGATTAGTCTAAATCTAATAGTTCTTTTGTCAGCCTGCAGGTATATTAATTGGCGTTGCAGGAGGGCAGGTTGCTGCATCATCACTCTGGGCAGGGAGTAATGCACATCTGCCTCTACTGATGCTGCTGCAGCTCCTGCCTCCTTCAGTTATTGAGTACAGATAGGACAAGGAATACGTGTCTTTTCTTACCTAGCTCTGTCTCAGCTGCTCCTCTGTGTTTTCACAGTCCCCATCACAAACAGAACTGAGCTGCTCTGCTTCACCAAAATGAAAAAAAAGAAAAACTCAGGGTATCTTCCAAAAACCCATCATCCTTCTGCCTGTTGCAGGACCTAGCCACAAAAAGATTGAAAAGGTTTCCAGATATTCCCACCAACATTCAGCTAACTCTCTTTTCTTAAGCTGTGGAGGTGACACGTTGTCCACTAATTCATGAACATGTAAAGTGATGATTGCCTATAATTTTGGAAGGGGACAATGTGTTTTATTGATCATTGCTATTGTAATCCTTGCTGCTGTAGTGGGTGAGTTCCTGCTTCCTCAGTCAAGCAAATGATCGAAAGTTCAGTAGCTGACCTATCAGCCAAGGAAGTTTTAATGTGTATGCTCACACATGTATACATGTATACATAGATCACACACAAGTGTGTATGTTAGAATCAGCTACTCTATGAAACTGCTCTTTCTCCTGCCTATGGATTAGGGTATATTTTGAAGGAAAGCACATTCTGGTCAAATTTCATTTCAGAAATCAGTGAGATATGTGGGTTTGTGAGTTTTTTAATGGAAAAGAAAGTTAGATGGAATCTTAAGGTTTTGCAACTGCAAAATGCTGTGCCTCATATTTGGTTCCAGTTCCTGCTTTCTGGGTTTATCATAACTGATATCTCAACACAGGACTAGATCTCATGCATCTGATCACGCAGCTTCGGTGCAAGCAAAACCCCCATTAACTCCTGCTGACTTAAGGGAAGCTTCTTATTGCTACAGATGATGAGTTTGAGTTCCTACCAGTGTGAAGCTTTAGGTCCAAACGTGCTGAGAGGCTTAAAAATATCCATGAACAGAACTGCTGATAGTGTTGCTGAAATGTCAGAGAAGTAACTCACAAGTGTCATGATGCAGTTTCCTTATCACTGAAGTTATCCTTGAAATGGAAGAGAACTACAGGGGCTTCCATAATCTTTTTATAACATCATTATGGCCTCATCCCCTTAGAACACTTGATATTCTTGACTCCCAGGAGTGGAACAGGAATGAAGTGAGCACGTGGGATACTTGGCAGTAACACACACTTGCAGTCCTGAAATCTTTGATTTTGAGGTTCAGCGCAAATTTTGCCTGAGTGATTTGTGAGATAGATACTAGGAAGGAGGCTTGAGGATTCAGCCCTGTATGTCTCTTCGGTTTATGCTCACTGGTGTCTAAAATGCCATTATTGTTTCAGTAAAGCTGTGTAAGAATTTCATGAAAACTGTCTCCCTTGATTCTTAATGTCTACAGGATATTCCGTATGATAAATATTAATAATTTGCAAGGACATGGATGAATGCATTTTTATAATTATCAAAAAACAGACATACTGGTTTAGTGTTTAAAATTAATTATAGTAGGGAAACTAGCATTCCATAAGGGAATTACATTAACTCATCAGAGTGAGTTCATTTTGCCTTTCAATTTACCTTTGTTAAACTTTATTTACTGATTCTTCATTTAACTTGTAAGCACTTAGTGAAATCTCAATTTTTGCAGCTAGAGGGATTTATTCCTAAATGTTTGATTTGATGTGTATTTAATTTACAGCACCATATATTTAAACCTGTTACAAGTACATAAATACAAGTAACTTAAGAAGAGAATAAGAGTAATGGATATTCAAAAAGTTTCTTCAGTTCCAACACTCTTTTCTGGTGTGAGAATGGAAAATCAGTATTTAAGGACTTTAGATTGGTCTTCCCTCCGTAGATACCTGTTTGCCACGTTACTGAAAGCTTAGGGTCGCCAGGAACTCGTGGCAGTTAGACATTGCTGATTTTGGGGCAAGCTAAATGTCCCATCACCTTCTCCAGTTCTCCTGTGTCCTACCATAAGGATCCAGTTCCACCCAAAAAATGTAGTTCCTTGGCCATGCAGTTTTATCCACAGCCTTTTTTGGAGTGGGACTGATGATCTGATTACACTTAATTGCAGAAGCCTGTGATAAATTTGAACCAGCTGCTTAGGTACCATCAGGTACCTCTCAGCATTCCACCTGTTCTTTGCTGATTTCTCTGTTGCCATAGGGACTAATTCTAGCTTCCCAAACCTGTAGCACGGAGGCTGGTGTGGAGGTTAGAGGTTACAGCTCCAAGTGAGCTGGCAGAGGAAGGATCTTTGCAATAGCTACCTGCAAGAACTCCAAGCTCATCTGGTGCACGAGAGAAGAGTAACAGCAACTAGGCACGGGAAAGACTCGAGTAAGGGTGATGTGTACAGTGTAAGAAATAGATATGTGGAGCAGTATAAGAAGTCTTAAGATATCACAGAAGAGGGTTCTGACATTTGACATGGGGGAAGTAGGAAACCAGGCAATGGTGGAAGAGCTTGTACTGCAGTTGTCCACGTGCTGTCTGGTTTGACTGAAGGTATTTTCTCTCTGTAGAGGCAAAGGTTTATTCATTCTAGTACTACTGGCATACTTCTGTCCGACCCTTTCAGAACACTCAGGAAAAGTAATAAAGAAATTGTACAGCCTTTTGAGAATTCATAAGGATTTTCCCTTTTATTTGGTGATGATGGGCTTTACTGCAAGGGGAGGAGACACTTCTGTACGTCACCCCAGTGATCACAGCATGGGAGAACAGCCCATAATGCTTCTAAAAGAATTCTTCCTTTATAAAATCATGTTAAAATACAAGCCTGGAGTAAAGTATGTGTTCATTTGAAGCCCCACTGTACCCTGTGCAGGCCACTGTGAAGGTCCTCAGACTTGAGAGTTTTCAGTTTAATGAGTAGCAAGACAGCAGTTCCAGAGGTATCATCACTTCAGATCCAAAATCTTTGGCTGAATCCTAATCCACTGCATATACAGGAAGTTGTTTAGGAACTGTAGCTCCCTGCAGAATCTATTTGAAAGTCTCCAAAGGGTTACTGCTGTATAACAAAACGGGACACCATTTTAAGGGCAGTTCTGCAAATACAAGCTCTCAGCTCTAATGCATTCTATTTTTGAGTCTCCACACAATCTCCCTAGTCTTTTAAAGATTGGTTTGCTTCCATTAGCAAAAATAGCACTGAATGTGTGCACCCTTGACTAGTCTGCCTCGAAAGTCAAAATTGAGATAGTATTGTGACATTAGTATGCATCCTTGCTCAGAACAGTGTAACTGATGCAATACATCTACAGCAAATTTTTAAATTTCCATCATAGTAAAGAGAAACTGCCATTCAATCCAGTGAAACGCTTTCTCAGCGTCAAAGGATGCTATTACCACAGGACTGGCATCATTTTTCATCTTAAAGAGGATATTAAATAAGCACAGCAAATTCGTGCAGGTGAGCCTACTGTACTAAACATAAAATAAACCCACGCATTGTTCAGGATGAATTATTTTAATGCTTATACTTTGAGTCAATTGGCCAATAACTTTGCCAATTTGTTAATACCCGCATTTAGGAATAAAATGGATCTGTGTAACCCACATTCCTGTACGTTTTAGTCTGTTCCAATGTTGCCACAATCAGCACCCTGCAGTCTGCGAAGTATCTGCTGGTCAGCACCTGGTTTGCATAATGTAGTGTTAAAAAGACTCAAAAAACAGCAAACATCAGCTTGGCAAGGAAAAAAAAAAAAAGATGTTCCCTTTTTGAAATGTGAAGGCTAACCTTGTCTAATGATTACAAGATTTATGAACAATTCAATAGCAATAGACTAGAAAGGTCAGTCCACGTGTACACAAAGACTAAGCAGCTTTGGGTGAGATGAAAGATAAGACGAAGATCCAGCTTAGATTCAGAGCTGTATTTTCAAGACAGCACAACATGCTTAGAAGTAGCATCCTTAGCACAGAAATATTTAGGGTTGAGTTTAGCAATACTCTTCGACCACCCGGGTTTGAATACATAGTCTCCCTCTTCAAGGATCTTGAGCTCGAAGCAGGGTGAGGCTGAGATGTTATTTCCCTTTACACTTCTTTAGTAACATTGAGAAATTATGTTTCCCTTATATTTGGTATGGTCAGAGAGCATATCCTGCTTTCTGTGTGTACTGCTTCCTACCTCCTTTGCTCAATCCTAATTAGCTGGCTTGAAAGTCAGCAGCCCAGGGCAGCCTTTAGGCCCCCAAAGCTTGCTTTTGTGTTGGTGTGACCAAAACTGTGCAGATTGGACTTAATACTTTTCTTAAGATCTCTTTTGACTTGACTGTCTGTGATGATGTCTAAGGCCTTGTTTATCCCTGACATACTCCTTAAAGTGCTTTTCACCCTACACTGTAGCCACATTTGCTGCACGTACTCTTTCTGCCCCACTTTAATCCCTTCCCCTTCCTATCTCACCTTCAAATATGTAAAGCTGCAAATAGGGCACTCTCTCTTCTGCATGTTAGTTAATATCACCCAGACTGTGAAAATAAAACTTACAGTGCTGCATTTCTAATTAATCAAAAAGACATACTATAATAATACAGCTACAGATAAGTAGCTGTGCTAGCAATCACCCAGTGCTCTGTTGAAAAGCAACTTGCCAAGCAGATGCAACATTAACCAGTCACATCATGTTGTTCTGCATGGATTGGGTAAGTATGTGGTGAAACAGGTGGTAGAAAGGAGTAGCCAAGGAGCAGCCAGCCCAGCTACTCAAGGGCTGAACAATGGACAGTCGAGAAAAAAAAAAAGCAAGCAAATGAGTGCAGGTGGTTCTGGTTGAAGATGAGTGGGGGCATTTGAGAGGGGCTTGTATCAGGTGTTAGTTGCAGGTGTAAAGTGTTGGGACAATCAGTACAGGGTGATGTGAGGGTATTGCAGTTAGCACATGCTCCGGGACCTTTCTGGTTCAGCTCTGCACAGTTTCTTACAGTTCCTTGTGCCTTGCTGGCTGGAGAGGTGATGCAAAGCAAAAAGGGCTGAGCAAAGCCCCTGCAGGAGCTGAGAAAAGGAAACAGAAAGCTAGAGCTGGACCATATGTCTAGCACATATGCTAACAGGGGCTGGCTCAGTTTCTCATGAAATGAGACCGTGCATAGGCCATCTTTGCCTTTGAGGGAAGAGTGAAGAAAACACATTTTTTTTCTAATGACCCATTAGTCTGTAATGTGTCTCATCAGCTTGGATAACTGCTGATGGTAATTCAGAGGAGACTGTGAGGTTTCATAACTTGTAATAGCTGGAAATGTGCAGAACCAGAGTCAAGGGATGTTCCAAGCCAGCATTTTTACGAGGTCACTTTCTGCCCAATTCTGTTTGAAACTTTTTTAACTAACGTCGAGATAGATGTTGCTATCACAGCAGTTCTCAGGTGATGCCAAGAAATAGGAACTCTTGGCTTTGAGAAGTCAGAAAGTTTCAGATTTCCAAAAAAGGCTTCCAAATTTCAGTGCCCATCTTTAGGCTTTGTGGGCTTCAGTACCCAAGGTACTACAATATTAATAGCTGTAAGGTGCCTGCTGGAGTTGAGTGAGCAGCGTTCCTTACCTGCACTACGCACTGTCTTCTGTAAATAGGGATGGTGCCACATGGATTTTGTGAGGACTACTTAGTGTGCAGACAATGCTTGAAGATGAACAGTGCTTAGGATAAAATCTGTTGAGCATCTTAAAGAACTTGACAGAGTCAGTAGTTTCTTTAACTAAAATGATTGAGCCAACTACACAAAAAAAAATGGCAGATAATTCCTTCTCTCCTCACTCAGGAAGAAAGTCCAACACTGTCCACACTTGCTCACCACTAGGATAGCAAATTATATACAAAAAAATATCTCCAAAGTCAGAGACTGAACAGACAGTGAGCAACTACTGCACTATGTTATACTAATGCATCACACCCATTGTTCTCGTTTCTCTGATAAGCTTTTGTTCTTCTTTACTATTTCCAAGTTCTTGAACCATAACCCATGCTGCTTCAACCTAGCAGCCAGCTAGTGAGCTGGAGCTGATGTGCAGATGCACCTGAGCTCCTCTGCACAGGCTCCAAGGTGGGTGATGTGAGCCAGCTTTATCCCAGGAGGCTTCAGTCACAGTAATGTGGTTCTGTGCCTGAGTTAATGTGCCAGTATAGACATGCTTTCAGACTCCAAGCTCTGTGTTTTCCACACTGATATTGCTTAGAAGCAGAGAAGCTCTCATTTATCAATGGACAGAAACTGAGCTCACCAAAATGGAGTAGCCATTGTTGGAGAGTGATTCGAGACTGTGACAGAGACGAAGCAGTAGGGGACTGAGCAGAGGAAACTCATACAATGAGCAAGAACAGCTTGTGTCACGTTACCACCTGTTCCTCTGACATCTGAATTTATGGTCTAAACCATAAATGGCCTAAAGCCTCATTTATTTGAACTCAGGACAGAAACAGCACATGCCCTACAGAGCTTAGCTCCACATTCAGCTACTGATCACAAGAAAAACTGAACAAACCTTACAGAAGCTGGGGGCTTTCGACAACAAAATTAGATATTTACCATGCAAAAAAACACCCCTAATCTAGTCAAAGAAGGCATCAAAATGATCCTTTCTAAAATGAAGCAAATCATAAACAAAAAGGAAAAATAAAGCAATTAGATAAATATGAATGTTTGATTAGAATGCTTTGGTCTCTGGAGAAATTCAGGAAAACAAAAGGCCAAATGCAATCCTCACCAAGGAAATCATTAGAAGGCAGCAAAAGTGCTGCAGCAAAACTCGAGTCAGTATGTTCCTGGCGCCGTAGCTTATGGGAGAGAATAGGTACACAATCACCACCCTGAAAAAAATATTTACTGTGATTGGGAAAAGTACAGCATTTTTCCAGGTTCTGTCACTTGAATCAAAAGCATGAGGCAGGTGGTGGTGACAAAGGCTAGGGAATGTGATAACAAGTATTAATAGCTGTTCAAGGAAAGGAGGGTACAGCTGCTGCAGGAAATGTTCGATCCAGCTCTGCAGCTGAGCTGAACTTGGGCCTCTGCCCTGAAGTGTAAGAAAGAAAAATTAGTGTATGTAGCCACGGATTTGCTCTAATCCATGGTTTGAGGATGCCGGCAGACACCCGAGAAATCTATCCTGTATAAAACAGAGACTTGTGTTCTGTATTTGTTTAAGAGTGACAAATATCAATAATATGGCAGAAATGTTTAAACAAGGACACAGCACACTGCAAAGGAAGACAATCCATCTGCTTTAGCAGCTGGTTTGGAGCATTCAGTTAGGTATCTATGGCAGGGAAGAAACTCTCCCACTGTTTCAGGATAATTCCTACAGCACTTACTCATTCTGGCTAGGAGGGTTGTCTAGGGAGGATTCCAGGACCAGGTTTGGACACAGGAAATAATTTTACAGCCATTCTGTACTCTCTTGGAGGTCCAGATTCCATAGTCAATTGCAATTAGCTAAGCAAGCTACCTAAACGTGGCCACTATCTTCATACTTTTGAAATGACTGCACCCTGGGCCATGATCTCTGCTGTCTCCCGGTAGAAATCTATCCCCACCCGATCCTGCAAATCCCTAGAACCACAGTGGCTTTGGCAGGCAGCTCACATCACTGCAGCAACCTTCCTTCAGCCCCTGTCCGTGTCCCTGGGCCTGGAGTCTGCTGGGTGAGTGGAGGAAACTCGGACATAGCAAAGGTGGCCGCTACATCATTTCAGAAGCGCACGGGACACGAGCATGAAATAGCTGAGCTATGACGGGAATCACCAGCAGCTCTTCTCACACATTAACTGATTTATTGCTCTGAATTTGCATATATGCTTATGTAGTGATATCCTGTGTGAATAGTAAAGATGGTTTCTAGAAACCTCTAGATAGAACAGGAGCTATTACCAAAAGAAGTTCTATATAGCTTGGCCGCTGAAGGACTTTGCCTGATCCGGTGACTGTGCCTTTTTAGTTTGATGGTAATGGATCCCCCTGTTGCCATAGCTGTTGTTCAGCCTGTCATCATAAGTGATGTTTGTGTTTGTGTTAGTAATAGCAGGAGAGTTTTCTATCGACTCTCTAATAATACATAAAGAACTGCAAACCAATCCATAATGAGCACTTATCCTTCTTTGCTTCCTTTTATTGCTCTAATGCTTCATTTCTGGTATTTGCTTTGTAATTTTGTTTAAAGTTTTGAAACTCTCTTGTTCCATTTAACACTTTGACATCCCGTTGGTGTAGTTTTTCCCCCTGCAAAGGAACAGACACACATACACTGGAAGCTGAGCCTCAGGAGCCTGTTGAGATCTCTGATACTACAGCAAAGGTGCCCCCAGAATACTCAAATGTATCCAATCTCTTACCAAACAGTAGTAATTATGTCCTCAGGTGCTTCAGTCTGTGTTAAACCTGTGCTCTGCTTACAGAGCTTGTGTGTATGGCTTCTTGTGTTTTGGTGGTGGATGGTAGAACAAAAGGCCATGAAGAACAGTTTCTGGTCATGTCTGTTGGCTTCCAGAAGCTGGCTACCTCCATCTGCAGCCTCCTGAGCTAACTTCTTAACCTTCAAAGTTTCTGACTTCAGACGTGGAATGTTGAGCACGCTGTGAGTTCCAGGATGTGCCTTGTTTAACTTTCCCCCCGCGAAGGTGATTAGAATGAAGCGCAGTGTTTCACGTGTGGTCTTAAAGCAGATGAGTCCATTCGGTTGAGCTGGACAGATTGTTTCTGAAACATCCAGTACCTTTATTTATGATTCCTAGACTGGGGAGAAAACTAAGAAATAGAAAAGAAAAAAAAAAAAAATCCCCAAAAAGGAAACAGCAGAATCAGCAGATCTTATCTCACTATTTTCCCCTTCTGTTTTCATTTGCACTTCTATTTCCATGCAATATTTCATTTTTTTATGCATCTATCACTGTCTGCTTCTGTCAGAAGTTCAAA
Organism: Chloroceryle amazona; assembly: GCA_027560015.1. Lineage (NCBI taxonomy): Eukaryota > Metazoa > Chordata > Aves > Coraciiformes > Cerylidae > Chloroceryle > Chloroceryle amazona. Next base: position 4,127 of record JANHFX010021848.1, on the reverse strand, counting down.
GGCAGACTGCTTTCATGAAGGAGAGATGGTATTGACTGATCTATGATATTGTTTCTACCTTTTTTGACCAATCCTCAGTGCATATTTCCAGATTTGAAAAGCATTTCATGAATCACTGGGCAGTTGGAAAAATCTATAGTGTAAGCTCATTACTTTGCTGGCTGCTGTATGTCTTCCATTGGCTGTGTTTGTGATGCAAAACGCAGCCCTTTCAGGAAAAAGAGGTTAAAATTTCATATATACATAAATAATAAAACAACAGATGGAGGTGATATCAATGTGATGTATTTCATTTCCTGTGTACCTTTGACTTTGACCCTCTGACTATTAATCCACACAAACTTTCATCATATTCCAACCTCCTTAGCCCCTTTAGTCTCATTTTTCTAGCTAGTCGGTAGAAAGATGCTTACTTCTCCCCCTCCTGAAATGTGGTTCTCCCAGCTATCCTCCCAAATGTCACTGGCTAGAGGCCCAGGACAAGCAATATTCTGTTCTACGCTAGTGATCGTGGCTTAAGCTCATACCTCGTGAGGCTGCAGAGCTAGAAGTGGGAGCTTTACATTTCCAGTGAGCTCCCTGCCCCAGCAAGCGAAGATGGATAAAAGATATATAGGAGTTAATTTCAGTGGGGCCAGGATTTTAGTCTTGAGGAGAGAGCTCCAAGGCCCCACTGACCACGGAGCGTAATGGAGATGATGAAATGATGCAACTTTAACAGGAATCACTTTTAAATCAATTTTATATTTTGAACAAATATTTTCTCATGCTTGGCCACCTATAGACTCTTAGTAACGCAGATTCTTCATTTCAAAGGCATAAGGACATCGAGAGAGGTCCTGATACAATTAACCTCCCCAGTCCAATCTGGTTTAAGCACTTCTATCGCCAAGATTTTTCTGAAAAGCATCTTCATGCACATATTGTGATGGGAATGTAAGTGCTTGCAGCACTCCTGCAGAGTGACGTGCAGACCTCACCTTGAGTTTAACTACTTATTCCAGATCTCTTTTCTTCTCACTCTTTTGTGAAGGATAGAAGACAAACAGAAACTTCATTTTCTTACTCTCTTCAAAACTGAGCACAGATCTAAAACAGTTCTCTAAAATACTGTCTTTTTTTTTTCGGTAGCAAAGGAGCCACACTGCCATCAATGAGTCACAAAAGAATTAAACATTTAAGATTGTCTGGGCTTTCATTCTGAGGAGGCAACAGGGCTGAAGCGTAGCCGTGCCTTCCAGTTTGGAGGCATTCTGTGTACCCACTGCATGGGCAAATACCCAGCCTCTGGTTATGGTGGAAAGGAGAGAGGGAGCGCAAGGTCCAGAGCAGGGTTTGCTGGGGTCACACAGGAATAGTGGCCAGAGCGCTCAAGGAAAACTTCCTAGCAAACAACATCTGAGTCATCAGCAGAAATACTCACCATAGCCCTCATCCTGACTCGCATGGAGTAGTTTTTGTCTGCAAGTTGCTGAGATGTACTGGCAGAAATGAATAGTGAGAGGCTTCTCCACTCGAGTACTCATTCCAGGCCAACCATAATGTGGAAACTATAATTGTCTGTGCCGTTAAGGTGTCAGCTATGCTATGGTGTCTCTAGATGAGCTTCATGAGAAAGCAAACACAGTTGAAAAGGGTGATTTATATCTATACAAGGAAACCTGCGAAAGAAAACCCGGGTTAAAAAGCACTATAAAATGACAGTCACTTCGCTCATCCAGACAGCCCAGGGAAAGTTGCTGTTTGAGCAGTTTTATTTAGGAATTGGTGGAAGAGCTCAGTTGCTCCAAGTCCATTGTCAGTTTTGATAAGTTTGTCTCTGTCTGCATCGCTACTTCTTGCACGGATTTCTCGCTCTGCCTGGATTTTTATTTTGTCATTTGCGTCTTAGGCCCTCCTGAAGCTGCCACGAGCAGATTTTCATTTCATGTGACTGTTTTGTTAGCCTGTAGCTACCAGAAAGGTGAACGTGAGAAGGGCAAATTGGAAGAGGAAACAACCCAGTCCCTTCCACGCAGATGAAAAGCTCTCCTGGGTCAGACTTTGCTGTAAAACCTAACCAGGCTCTTCTCTCCTGGGCTAGGGAAAGCCGTTTCAGTTTCAATCTGTCTTTACCCCTAGCTCTAAGGAGGAACAGAAACGCATGGGCAGTTCAGTATCCCTTGCATATTGAAAATAAATTGGTTGAAGCAGGAAGTCAGATGGACTCTAAGATGTTCTCTGTGTTGATTCGTTTCCAAGTTGATTAAATGCTTATGAGTTCGGTCTGTGCTCTCCCCCTCTTCGCGAGCGTAACTATTGGATATACGGCTGCGTATCTACGTCTATGTAGATTCCAGTAGCGTTAAAAACCAAACCTCCAGATAGCTAGAACTATTAATTCACAGGAATTTAAAATTAAATTAAATAGCTGGGCTGTTTTCCAGATGATTTCTAAACTTCCCATGCTTACACATAAAAACCTCCGTAGGATTTCCATTACACTACCGTATTTATTTCAGTGAGCATTTGACTGCCAAGAATACTGTCTATGACCATCATGGCAATCTAATTAAATATTTGACGAGCAGAAAGCTGGACATTATTCAAGTCAAGCATTAAATTAGAAAATTTCGTTTGTCTCCTTTATCAGTAGATTTTTAAACCGTCCTGTTCCACCAAAACCCATAAGTTTAATGAATTTGGTCAGACATACTGTGTAAGAGATGTCTAACATGCAGCCATGAGCCTAAATCATAAAAGTGACTCTTCAGTTTGGCATGGTAAAATATATTAGAAAGGCTTAGAAAGGTCAGTCACCAGCAACCTGCTCGCTGATAGCTGAGAAGCAGCACTGTAAAATGCATGAGCTGCCTTTCTGAGTCTCTTGCAGGAAGCCTTGGAGAGCCACAGATAATTTGCTTTCAATGATTCATCAGGTTGGCCCTTTGTTTCACTAATTTCAGTGTCAAGTGCAACCACATAATAGTTACCAAGACCTGATAAGATTCTTCTTACATCGCTTCGTTTGTCTCAACAGCCAGTACTGTTGAAACCAAACCCAGCGACCGCATAAATGGCGAGCACAGGTGCGAGGTGGCCTTCTTTGCAATGGTAAAGCGTGACTACTGCACTCCACGCTGAGGTAACGGACATTCTTCTTCCTTTTTACTTTCTTAAAAGGCACTGACTGCTGCGCTCTGTGCCAGTGCTGGAGATGGCACTTGTTTCACTGTTAGACCTCCAGTCAATTAGTAACGATAAAAAAAGGCTTTCGGTGACAATTCCAGCCTTGAGAATGCTGCTATTGTGACCATGGTTGAGTTAGCCTGCTGAACGTTTTCTCCTTAATGTAATCTTTAATGTTATGTAGAGCTATAGGTTAGATGTGAAGCCTATATTAGAACTATTATATCTATGAGTAGTTTCAGGAGAAATACCTTCATGATTAGGATATATTTTAATGCTATGCTGTCAGTTTTAATAACTTTGTAAGAAATCAACCTTAAAATGTCTTGTTTTGAAGGGGCGCATTTATAAACGTGGAACTCCCAGAGCAAGAAATCTGTGTAATTTGATGTCTGTTATTCAGGTTTTCACAACTGAACTGTACGCCAGTAAGACAAAGAAAGAAATAATATAAAAACTTCAGAAGGCTGCTGATGGCAGTGGGAAAATGTCCGTGTTTAGAAGCCAAAAAGATGGCATGAGGAGCAAGCCTCTGAGGTTTACCTTCAAAAGCCAGGAAAGCTTCTGTCGGAAGGTTTTGGAGCTGGTTTTCAGGGTTTGGTAAAGATGGTGAGAGAGGGTGTTGTTTGCGCCGCACAAGGAGTTGAGGGCGTCGATTTTTTTTCTTTCTTTTCTTTTTTTTTTACTAACGTGAATTTCAAGTATTGCCGGAACGCTGCCAGCTTCGGGAAACTCAGCTGGCGGGTGGCGGAATGACGGATTTTCCGCTAGGGAAAAATAGAAATAATGTAATGTGCGGGTCGTGCCCCGCTGCCAGAAGCAGGACGGCTCGCCCGAGCCGAGGGAGGGAGCTCCTGCCGCTGCCCGCTCGCTCGGCGCCCGGCGTGAGCCGGAGGCGCGGTGCGGGGGACGCGGTGCCCGGTGCGGGGGGCGCGGTGCCCGGTGCGGGGTGCCCGGTC
>JANHFX010021846.1:0-19049 GCA_027560015.1 Chloroceryle amazona | reverse complement strand
AGCATGACATTTTTTCTCTCTCAAAAAAAATATGCATATGCAGACTGTAACTATTTTTTCCACTCCCCCCTTCCTGCACTTTTACTTGTAAGAAAACAATGGAATTAAGTAAAAAAAAAAAAATCTTTAGTTTTAAGGATGGAATGCAAGATGCTTACTAGAATGAAAGTTACTTTGAAGAAAAAGATATCAGTGAAAAGAAAAACACAGATTTGGAAAAATTTTCCCTTCTTTTCCAAGTTGGGTGACCCTTTTTTGCAGCTGACTCACAGAATGACAAGGAATGCTGCTAGTGGTAATGTTTTTGAAGGGACTGTTGTCTTCTGGAAAAACTTTTGGGTTTCTGAAATAGACAGGTGGAGGTACCTGGAGTAAGTTTGTTATCAGAACACCCCAAAGGAAAAGAGAGCCGAGTGCTGCACACTCTGTGCACAAAAAGGGAAAACGTCCACATTCCTCTTTTCTTACTTCCATGAGAGTCATGGTGGAGCATCAGAAAAGTAAAGTAAGCAGAGCTCGATTTATCTGTTTAGAAACATTTGGGAAATTACCCCCTGCATTCAGTTGCCTGCTAATTGCAGTAGCAGTGGCTTCTCCCAGCAAATTAGGAGGATTTGCTGAAAGATTGAAGGAGCTGGGACTGGTTAGTTTGAGGAAGAGGAGGGCGAGGGGAGACCTCATCACTCTCTACAGCTCCCTGAAAGGACGTTGTAGAGAGGTTGGTGCTGCTCTCTTCTCACAGGTCATTAGTGATAGAACCAGAGGGAAAGGATTCCAGCTGCAACAGGGGAGGTTTAGACTGGACAGTAGGGGAAAAATTTTCCACAGCAAGAGGCGTCAGGCACGGGAACAGGCTGCCCAGGGAGGGGGCTGAGTCACCATCCCTGGAGGTGTTTAAGGGTCATTGAGATGTGGTGCTGGGAAATACAGTTAAGGGGTGAACTTTGTAGAGTAGGGTTATGGTTGGACTCAATGATCCCAAGGGGCTTTTCCAACCTGAATGAGTCTGTGATTTAGTGCAGCATATTGAAATCTTTGCTATAACCTGAGCTCCCACTCCTTGAGCCTCAAAAATATTTGTTTCTCTTCAGGTACAAGCTTTTTCTGCTCAATAGCATCAGTTTCAATGATGGTTGCAGTAGCTGAGGGCTAATAACAGTATTGCATTACCCTGCAGTTTACTGGCTTGGCCTTCCATCTCCTGGTTTATCTACCCTAAGACCAAATTATTATCCTGTAATAAAATGAAAAGCCACCATTATTTGTTTAATGTAAGTACACTTAAAATTATTATTACTAGTGTGCTTGATAAGGTTAAATCATGAGGACTTCAATGCTACCTTCACAAATTACATCTCTGATTTAACGAGAATAAATGAATGGTTGCTTCTCTCTAATTAAAGGCAAAAATGTATCTATAGCACTTGGTAATTTTCTGTCACTTAACATGGTATTACAGCAGCATTTATTACATCCATTATATTATAATTGCAATTACCTTACATTTACAGAGGGTCCGATCCTCAGAAACCTAAGCTGCCTGAACAAAAGCATCATATTTGTTGGAAACTGAAAGGAAGCCTATGTACCAAACTGAAGGTCAGGAACCTCTTAAGATACTTAATTGACAGGGTTCCTCAGTCCTTTTCTCTATGTTACAGACTTAGGGTGATCCTGTCAGCTGCTGGAAACATCCTCACTCACCACTCTCAAGGGCCCTGTTTGCAAGGGCACAGCTGCAGATGAAAAAAAAGTGAAGGTTCCAGAAAGTGAAGGTTCCCTTTGGTCGATCCCTGAATATTGGGCTGCCAGTGTATCAGGCTGTATTTCCAACTCTTGTCTCTTTTTCAGGCAGAGAGTGGCAAACAGTAACTGGTGACCATCAAAAGGAAAGTGAACTCTGGCTGGTTTTACTCTTGCAGGGAGCAAAAGTCGCATGGTATACAGGGCACCAGCTGAACTGAAAGCCTAAGGGAAGGACAGGGAAGTGTTACATTAGCACTCACTGTTCACTCCAGGGTAACAAGAGACAAGTGTCATTTCTTACTCCTTATTCTTTCCTGACTCATCTGTATTCATGTTCTTTCCATATTGACTCTAAACATCAGCACAATCATGCCTGGCTTGCATGAACACTCCCTGGAAAACAGACGTAAAACTTAAAAGCCTGAGTAATTATGATAAGATTTATTTATTTTATTTTTTTTTAATGGGGCATTTGATTGCACAATGTAGCCTTCACGCTGTGTTAGTTAGTTTCTTAACTCAGTGGAGAGAAACTACTTAAGGCAACCTAGCTATCACTGTGCAAATTGTGAGTAGTCAATCTACAAAACAAGAGCTTGGGTTTATTAGTTCTTTAAGAAACCCGTGAAAATTTCAAAGCCCTTATTCCTCAACACATAACATTAAAAAAATATATATAATTACTATTAAATATTCAGTTTGTGTTTGCAGTAGGAAGGAAATGCTTATAAAAGGTGAAGTGACTATTTCTGTTTGTAGATCAAATACAGAGAGAAGCAGCGAATACAAACTGCTGAATGACTGAGCAATATAATTACACTTAGAGTAAATAATTCAGAAAGGAATTATTCCACAGTTAGAACAACACAGTGGGTCAATTCATCTGTGTAAGGTCGTAATATTTTGTGAGTCATGCACTTTCAAAACATGGAGAGAAGACATTTGTAACCTGACAAATGTATCCCTACTAGTTATTGTTGTAATCTACCAGACAGATCCTGCTGGTTCACTAAGATCTCTGCCTGTGCCACTGAAATCAAAGGAAGCTTTCATTTTAATGGGAACAGGATCAAGGTTTAGCCTCTCAACATGTCCTTGAGCCAAAACAAAACTTCCAAGGAGGTTAATGTCGAGAGCGCTGTTTGATTGCATAATGATGCCAACAGACAAGATAGGAAACATCACTGGGCTGCACTGAAACTGAAAATGTGTGTGTCTATTTTAAACTGCTAATACTTCCTCTAACCTACTGTGCTGAACAGCCACAAAATGAACCTATGCCGTGGCTGAATGGCTGTCCATAAAGCAAAAGCAAGCAATAGAATCTTATTTGATTTCTGTAATGTAGTTATTTCTATGTTATTGCAGCAATAGTGAAAAAAATTACAGTAGCCCAACACAGAGATGCTGCACTTTGGGAATCATTTAGCAGATATACTATTCTAAACCAGCATTATCTATGGAACAGTCAGATGCAGTCTTTACAAAATGAAATTATTGAACAAGGTGATCAAAACTTTACTCCCTGGGTAGATTTACCCACCAGTACAGTGGCAAACACTGAGTAAAGCCACAGTCTTTCAAAAGGTGACTACTGGGAGTTAACCTTTAAATTAAATTCCTTTATAAGCATATTTTCTGCACCTTCCATAGCTGTCTGTGGCTTGAGCTGGCAGAGCATCCTTTAGGATGTGATTTTAGCAAGTGAATTTGTCTTCAAAGGGTACAATCCTACAGGTGGAAAAGCTACTGGTGCGTATCCTGTTAAACTCCAGGAAAAAATACTAATGTTCTGCTAAGAAGTTGTTAAAAGATGGGGATTTCCTAAGCAGCTTGAAGGTGTTCACAAAATAAATTTTCTTTTTGAATGGTATTGTCTTAATTTTATTCTTAAGAAAACATGTTTTCCATTGTAAAATAAGTTTGGGTGAAATGCTTCCAGCATTATATACCAGTTTCTAGGACCAATCCTGGAGTATGTTGCCTTTTTTTCCCCTCCCACCTTATGCTATAAATGAGAGTGAAGACAACTGTCCTCACAGAACAGTGCCAAACTGTTTAGAACTCAAGAAAATAACTGAATCTAGTTTCAGAGTCAGGACTGAATTTTGCAATTTAACTTATCACTACTGTGAGCCAAACAATCCTATTCATTACGGTGAGTTTATGTATTTACTGGTCAGCTGGAAGTGTTACTAAACAAACGTATTCATTTGCAAGCAAGTTACAAGAGTCTATGTTCCATATTTTTTCATTCACTTGTGAAATTTGTCTTCATATGATATATGGCAGCCTCACCAGAATTATTTTCTGATATTCTGTTAAATATTGTTATTTGTATATTTTAATTTTAATGCACAGTTTCGAAGTTCCTTCCATAAGACTGCTGAAATGCTTCATCCATTAGTGGTAAATTTTTCTTACTGATGATAATAAGAATAGATAGGAAGATATAAAAATGTAATAGTCTTTTCAAGACTTAATGATGCAAATCAGCACATGCATCTGTGCATATTAATTCAGAGCAATCCTGCAGTCATGAAAACAAACCCGTTTTTCTAAAACAATGGCAAATGCAGTTTACTGAATGTTTTAAGGGAAATTGGGGGATTAGTTATTTTATTAATCAGATCATAAAACCAATGCTAAGGTATCCAATGGGTGCAAACATCTGGTGTTTTTTGCTTCTTCTGCAGTACCACAGATGACTAATTATTTTCCAGGTGTTGTGGAGAAAAAAATAATTGGTTAATCACCCAGTCAATTTATCCTAATGTTCTTCCAGTGTTGCGTGTGAATGCATCGCACGGGAGCCTGCAGGCATGCACTTAACCATGTTCTGGGTCTCATTCCAAGCCTTCTTACAGGATGAAGAGGTCCAGGCTTTGTCAATGAAGTTGCACTGATAAAAGACTTTGTGCGGACGTGAACTTGGGCACACATGGGATGAAGGAGCAGACTAAAGCATTTCTTTAAGTTCTTTACTGATATAGATCAGAGAGGGGAAAAAAGATTGAACTGTATTGAGTCTTCTGTAAGCCACAGTTGTGTAAAACATGCTGAAATGAACACCTAGACCGAGCATAAGCTTTTGGAGAACTGGATGATCTGCCTTGCTACTCAGTATCACGAGCAAGACCATTGCTGCAACCTTCTCTCTCAATTAATGGGGTTCTCACTGCCATGTGTGGGGAGGGCAGTTGTATACCAAAAAAATGATTAGCACTTCCCAGTATCTTCTTCTCAATATTTGATTTTTTCCTAGTTCAGTTACTCATTTGAATCTCCTGCAGACACCTACTATTCTGCTGTTTAATTCAGCAGAGTGAGTAGATTCTCGGACCTACCTCACGGAGGGCTCTGGAACTGAATTTTCTCAGCCTAACCTCTAAAGGACACATTCTTCTGAAGCAATGCCTCACTTGATATTGTGACCCAGAATTCACAGCCCTACATCTCACACAGATATACGTTATACAGCTTTATTTTCCAAAGAATTTTTGGAAGTCTTTTTGAGTCCAAAATCTACAATCACTTAAAACACTGCCTAGAAAAACTGAATTTCTCTAGAGTTCCCGGTTAATAAAATATGTGGAAAAAAAATAATGTGAAAAAAGTGGTAACTCACCAGAGAGCAGAAGGGGAGTGAGCAGGGTGGTGTGGAGAAGAAAGATAGTGCCTCATGGGTGGCATACTCAAACAGGACAAGGCAGAAATCAAGCTTGCAAAGCCTTGAAATGAAAACATAAAGTCTATTAGCAAACCTGTATCTAATGATTCTCTCTCGTAGTCTGACTTTAATAGCGTTAGCATGTTGAAATTCAAGACGTATAGTGATATTGGCCTTCTCCTTTTTTTCCCCCTCAAAAATGCTTTAATGGCCTTTAAAACCTGCATAATCAAGCCATGATTCTGTTGTCAACAGTCTAGAATAAATCTTGCTCTCTGGCATTTGGTTATTAGGTAACATAGTCACGTTTCTTTCAACTGTGCTGTGAACACAGAATAAATGGCTTGTGATGTTTAGCACTCTTGGTTAAAATCCCATTTTTACAGTTCAAGAAAAGTGCTATGACCCATGCACTGCAACTACTGATTTATCTGCACAGCAGCTTGGGTACCAAACCAGTTTTAAAATACTTCTGAAAACATCAAATGTGTTATGACTTAAAAACAAGCAACAATAAAATAACACTGTTGAGTTTCTGGGCAGTGCAAAAATTAAGAGGAATCCCTTTGCAAGAACAGAATGCAAAGAAAACAATCTCCATTATCTTAAAGGCATCTTGCTCGAGTGATCATTTGGAAACAGTACAAAAAAAAAAATCATACAGTAATGTCAAGGAGCAAGTTCAGACACTCAGAGAACTGCAAATGTCAAAGACAGTTAAATATGTAAATGATTTTTTTCCTAATAAACAATCCAAAAAGCTTCCCTAGTGAGCTCACACTACGGAAAGGGCTAGGAACAGATTTACACTCTTGGCTACATCACTATAACCATTTCAACCCACACCAGGCCAACTGCAAAGCTGGCATGTGGTCCTGCAATCTGGACCGATTCCCAGTTCCAGCCTGGTTTTGGATGCCTGTTGTTTTGATTTTTTTTCCTAAATTGCAGGGCATACGAAGCTGTCTCACCTGCAGAGCTGTCAATCTGAAAATTTCTTATATGTGATTCAGAGGAGGACTACTCATCCACATTTTCCTGGACTCCTAAAATTTTCTGCTGTCTAAACTGTAAGAAGGCTTGAACACTTGTTCAGGAAGAAAGATTAAAGCAGAGCAGATACAAGTCCACCCCCACTCATCCCAGCACAGAACTAAACTCCTCTACTGTATAACCAAATTCTTAGACTCTTCTGCTCCATCACAGTCTGCGTCCTCCTTTCTGCATTGCTAAAGAGTGTATTTCATAACAGAAAGCTGGCTTGAGAAGTGAGAGTGTCTCCTGTAGCTATGTGGAAAAGCCAATTTAGACCTGTCTTGGGTATCTTTAACAAGACAGAGTTCTGTAGAAACCACTGAAAATATTAATCTAGCTTATTTAACTCTGGTTTCTAGAGTCCAAATCCAAGTGCATGAACTACAAGAACTTCTCACTGAAGTGATGCTTTCCAGCAAAGCCCAAATAACTACTTTCTATTGCAAGGGTAGAAATTTCTGTCTCTTCTTCCCACCTCCTCTGATGAGCTAAGGGCTCACCTTCCTCAACAGCAATTCACTCTTAAACGAGGGAGATGTGGTGAGGGGGAGAAGTGACAAAGCATCCTCTCATCTGCTTAGACCTGTGGCTAGTCCCTGACTGCACTATGAGAATGAAGAGGAGCTGCTCTGTCTCTGCCACCATGCTCAAGAGGTTTCAAAGGAGACAGGGCTTCAACCTTGCCCATATGCTGGGCAGCAGACCCAGCTGGCTGAGCTGGCATTCCTCCAGGAACAGAGGGATTCTGCACTGCCCAAATTCAAGGTCATGCCCAGCAGGTTAAAACCATCCCTTAGCGATACAGCCATGTAACTAAAGCTCACTCACAATGAGCGTTCCAAAACTTTCTTTTCAAACAACATAGAGTTGCTGCATCAAAACCATTTTAATATCAGGCTGCTGTTTTGGGGAGGAATTTCAATAGCCAAAATACTGCTGAAAAAGTGAGAAACCTCAGGAATTAATTCACAAAGCTTTAATTTACAGGGGAAAATTGCCTCTTTAACCTTTTTTTTCCCTCCCTCTGACTTTGTTAAACTATTAACAATAATCTGTTACAAGAATTTATACAGGGTATTCTACAGAATCCTAGAGCCATTGAATCACGTAGTTTGAAACGGACTTCCACAGGTCATCTAATCCAATGTCCTGCTCAGAAAAGTTCTAGTTAAGACAAGATGCTTAGGGCCCTGTACGGTGAAATTTAATGTGTCTACAAGAATGGAGATTTCACAGCTTTCTGAGCAACTAGTCTGATATTCACTATGCCCACAGTGAAAGGTTTTTCTCCTTATCAAGTCAGAGTTTCCCATATACCAAGTCATGTCTAGTGTCTCACATTCTTCTACAGTGCCCTTCTGACCTCTGTCTTCTCTATACCTTCCCATCAGGGAACTGCTAACAACAATAACATATTCCCCAACTCTTCTATTTTTAAGACTGACAGGCCCTGCTCTCTCAGCTTGTCCTTATATGCCACAAGCTCCAGCCCCCTAACCATCTTAATGCCCCTCCGATAACTTCTCCAATTTATCCATGCCCATCTGGTACCATGGAGCCCACAAATGGACACAGGACTTTGAGGTCTCACGAGTGCCAAGTAGAGAGGAATAATCAGTTTCCTTGGCCCGATGGCTACACTTGCCAATACACAGCTGGGCTTCTTTGCTGCAGGAGCACATTGCCAACTCGTATTGAAAACATAAAATGGACCTATACTTCCCAACCGAACTATCTAAATTATTCCAGACAGATATTAAAAATGTCCATAACATTTTATATCTAATGTTACAACTGTGGGCAGGATGCACTTCAGGACTGGGTGAGTTTGTCATCTGACAGTGAAGCAACTGGCTTAGAGAACTTGTCATTTAAAGTGGATCAGATCCAAAGGGACAAAGACGTGTATATCCAATCCCCTTCTACATATTCCATGCTCTTCAGAGAGCCTGATGGATCATTCCTTAGTTCTTTATTATTAAATAGTCTGCACATCCAAGTGGAGAATGGATTAATTGCCTGCTGATCTTCAGGTACCTTAGTGCGACACCTGAGCAATCTCTTCTCTGACAAAGAGATTGAATTGGACTTTGGAGATGGTGAATTTAAGACTGAGATTTCCATACTGCTGAGAATTTTTGATGAATCTTCTTTCCTTTTCAGGAACAAAGAAGTTCTCAAAATACTGAAAGCCATTTCTTCTAGACATAGCAGAGTCTTACCTTGTGTCAGCACCAGCCTTTGTCAGCTTATTCATCTTCTGTGCCTTTCCTAATCACTTCATCTAACTTGACATATTTGGTAGATATCTCAGGAGGATGCCTACCTGGGTAAGGCCATCAGGCTTTTCTAAGTGTGCCCTGAGGTGGTGTTGAGACACCTCCTTTTATCACTCACGCCTGTGTCCCTCCAGAGCATAGAAAGGTCACGTGTACATTAAGTTGAATGACTTAAAAATAAGGAAGGAAAAAATCTCCATAGCACATTACCTTATGTTTCTCTCTCAGTGTAGCTCAAAAAAGAAAAAAAAAAAGAAAAAAAAAAGGCAAAAATCTTAGCTTTTCATTAAATTTGTTTAGCACATAGGAATAAAACTGATTTTTTTTTTTTTGAGAAGCACTGGTGGAGTAATTGCAAATAAGCCTATAAAAGTAGACTTTTCTCCACTGAGGCTCTAAGTAATATTTTGATAATCACATCCTTTCCTTTGTTATCATAACTCAACAGAAGATCATTTTATAAGAAGAAAACTTCTGAGACTCTCAGTTAATCCCAGATGTTCTGAGATTATCTCTTCTATTCACTTAACTGTGTTGGCTTGACAAATTCATCTTACTAACAGCATGTGCTGCCCTGCCTGTACAGCACCCACATTGTGACTCGACAACGGGAGGTTACTGAAGGATCCCAAGCATACTCAAATGATTTTCAGATATCTAATTCTTTCCAGACAAGCAAAAATCGTTGCCAGCTGGTCTCACATTTGATGGTTTTGTTTTGGTGTGGGGTTTGATTTGTTGGTTTTTGATTTTTCCCCCCCCTCCAACAACTTCACAAAAGTCAAACAACAAACCCTGGGAAATGCAGCCTTTAGTTGTCCAGGTGCCTCTTTAGTCAGGTACCTAACACTCACTTGGATGTTGCATGGCATCACACATATAATCCTTTGTGAATCTTGTCACAGCGTCTCTGCTGAAGATCCTCAAGCTATCAAGCCAGTATTCCTCTGGTTTTAGAAGGAATTCAGCTCCTTTCAAGTCCAGTGGTTTGAATCCCAGTCCTCCCTTGTTAAATGCAGTGAAGGCATTGCTTTCTCACACAGAAGAGTTCATAAAGGCAGAGGGACTATAATTCTGATATGTTTTTAGATTCCTGTGGTGATGGGAGCTATACACATAAACTAGCTAACAAACTGGATACACTGAAAAAAGCAGCACCTTATACCAAGAAGACTTGAACACAGCCTTATACATTAACATAAAGATGGATGCTTGTACTATAGCACACAGTTCAAACAGAACCAGCCTCCTCTTACACTAGGAAAAAGTAGATGCAACATATTATAGAAAATCAAGCATACAGTGATGATGTCACACAAAAATCTTACCAAATACATGTGAAATAGATTGTGCCTTTAGAGCATCAGAGTAGTAAAACTCTTCTGTTTCCAAGAACACGTGTATTCACTGCACTTTCTACTAAACCAGGTAGTTCCATTAAATCACATCATAGATTAAAGATATATGAGCCAGTCTAATTTATGAGATGAAAATAAAAAGGACTGTAATTGAGAAATTCACCATGGGAATTTGGGGTTACATCACCTTTGCCTCTGTCTCTTTATCTTTTGTCCAAGTTAGTGAGAACTCTCTGTTCCTCCTTGATCTCTGACAAGGGCTCACAAGGTATCATGTACATTTTTACTTGATGTTTTCCTTTCCTTCATTTTATTTCATCCTAATGATAAAAATAGTCTCTGCCTCCCCCAAACACTTTTCACTCATGGTTAGGCTTTTTTCCTCCTTCAAGTCCCTTGGATATCACCTAACTAGGATATAAAGGTCAACAGACCAGTAAGATACAGTTCAGATGAATCTCTTAATTAGTTGTTAAAGGCTGCCTCCAAGTAGCTTCAAGGGTATTTATTCTAATCCCAAATGAAGTATGCCAGCTACACATCTCTCCTAGTTCCTCCTGACAATGAAATCAAAGCAAGAAACAAATCTGAACAGGCCCCATCCATAGCAAAGAAGTCTGGTATTGCATGGCTCTTGTTTTCCTTCCAGTTTTAGAAGCTTTTTTTTTTGCAACAGCTTTCCTCAGTGACCATTTAATGGTTTATATATTCTTTTCCAGACAGAGAGCTGAACTGCAAGTCATACTTTCAGCACACTAACCATGCTATTAAAATTAGCTTGTAGAAAATGCTAAAATAATTTGGAATAACCCACCTTAGAAGATTTTCTTTCTTACTCCTCTTGCAAAAGCTGTCAGGGAGAGCCCCATCTGTCTTTGAATTTATCAGCAACCAGGGGGCATCCATTAGCTTTCGATATCCAAACAGTTGCCAGGTGTTTGTTGTTTTGCTGTCTGCTCTGCAGGGGTACTTACCATGTGGCAAACCAGGCATTTATCTGCCGGGCATGTAGCAGTTTATTACGTGTGCTTTTCTTCAGTCTAACAGGAAAACACCTCTCACAGCCTCTGTGTACCAGTGCTAGGGGATACTGTATGCATCTGCTTTACAGATGATCAGTTTAGGACAGAAATCAAGCAGATATCAGAGCTCCAAATATTGATTCTCTGGTAATTGTTTTCAAAAAAACAAAGTACATGTTACTCAAGGGCAAGGACGTTTACACTAAGACACAGTTTGTGACTGAAACTCAGAGATCTAAACATATTTTGCTTATATCAGCATGTGAAATCATTCATAAAATTATGGTCTGAGTATGGGAGAAACCAGCCTTGGAGCAATGTGGTGACTGCTGTCTTCTTGTATTTTAAATTAGGCATTTGCTTTTTCTTTGCATTTAAACTTCTGCATCAGCTTTGATTTTCCTGAAAGAGTCTTTAAACTCTTTGGTGGAAGTTCACATGAACATTTCTGCAGAGAACAGGTCCTCTCATCTCAGGAAGAGGCAACCAAGGTTTGTATATAAAGGCTTAGTTTGCTGGATCTGATCAGAGGAACAACTCGAGATTTCCAACTGAAAAAGGGGAAATGGATGCTTATTGATAAAGTGACAACTTATTGTGACCAGGAACACATCAATCCAGTCACTGATTTAGAATTCATTGTACTTCATCATGAGAACTTCTGTTCCATGGGGCTAATAACAGTAGCAAGCCTTTATTCCCTTTCACCCAGACTAGTTGTTAAGAAAAGCCACACTTTCTTATCAGAAAGGTAGTAAAAGAAAAAAAAACAAAACAAACCTCTTGTTTTTTTTCCCTTTGCATTAACTTCCTTTTTCTTTCCAAGACAAGAATGAAATTAGCATTGGTACTTTAAATGAGAATTGACTTGTGTTGAGTTTTTTTGTTCTTGTTGCTTAGCAGCAGCAATGCAAGCGCAGGGGTGTGTCTGCTTCTAGGGCACTTTTGCTGATAGTTTCTCTCTTTGGGGCATTTTCTACATTAACAAGTTAAAGTTGAACCTCATGTTCTTAAAAAAAAACCCCAAAACAACAAAACAACCCTGAATCCCAGTCTCTGTTTCTTAGTTTAAGTGTAAAATGCTTAAAGGGAAGGCCAGACAAATCCCTGTAAGGTAATGCCTGTATTGCAAGAGGAATGCATATCCTTTGGTGGCAATGCATTTTCAATTTATTAGTTGTATTTCACTTTCTTCTGCACCTTGTTTTGTACAAGCAAGGCCAGTCCTATAAACTGAAATCATCTGAGCATTTGAGAGGGTTAG
This sequence comes from Chloroceryle amazona, assembly GCA_027560015.1. NCBI lineage: Eukaryota > Metazoa > Chordata > Aves > Coraciiformes > Cerylidae > Chloroceryle > Chloroceryle amazona. The sequence continues at coordinate 6,675 of JANHFX010021846.1, read as the reverse complement.
GAACTAAACACACAACTCTTCTTTTATGACTATCTACCATTAATAGTTGAAGTTGTAAGTGGTTATCAGTTCTATTTGTTATTAAAGTCTAAAATATTAAGATGGTGAGGAAATCAGACCTGGTATGGTGTCTTTGCCTGTCTGCCTGCAAATGTGACCCTAAATCACCATCCTTTCTCTGGGATGTTCTGGACTTTGAGTGACACTGATACCTGGAGTCTAGCTACTGCGGGTCACAGAGGACACAGCCTCTTGATCCTCACAGATCAAGCATTTGGTTGAACAGCACTGACAGATTACCTTGAGGAAGGAAACTTTGGTATACTTAAAAGCAGAACTGAAGATTATTGTGCTCAGATCAAATGACAAAAAAATCAGCCTTCGTATATGTAAGATCTGATCCTAAATGTGGAATATGCAGGAAATATTAATTAAGCAACTAGCTAAGTGAGTTTTCTCCAGCAGTGATGGGGATCTGCGGGCTTGTGAATAGCAGTAGATTCATGCTGGATATAATGTGAGACTACTGGAGGTCCTATGTGGACTAAATGTTAGCACTACTTAAAAGACTGTCCATTCTTCTCAACTTTTTTTTAAAAACCCCTAATTTTAGATTGAAAAAGCAATAGTGGTTATGTCATAGGTTGAGATACTTTCCTAGTAACTTCTGTTGTGATCTTTCAGGATCATGCTCGGCTACGTTTTGAAGATAGGAAGCAGTTAGCAGAATGGTCTACTCAGTTCTGCAGTTTTGTTTTTTGCAAGACTTAAGCATGAATTTAAATTCCATGGATTGAGGTAGTTTGTGAATTTTATGGACAAAAGTCCCCTCGTTGCCAGCCCTCTGTAGCCAAAATTCTGTATTACTAACAATCAGCAAGATGGATTCGTTGTGTTTGTGGAAATATTTTAAGTCACTAGGAAAAATATTTCAGATTCTTGTAAAGGGAAAAAAGGTAGTACACTGGAAAGCAATATTATGCTGTGGTTATTACTTCATCTGGAAAAAAAAAAATCAATTTAAATGTCATGAATCTGTAGGAAGTAGAATAAGAAATACATTTAAGACCAGAAGATGTTTATTTACCTGTCAGTCCTGATTATACATATGGATTCTCTGGTATGCTAAGAATTTTATGGACTAGCTCAGGTTCACACTGATGGATGATTTGTGGCAGGGGGAGCAAACAAATGAACTGTATTTACCATTAGTGCCACTATAAATACTTTAGAAGGCCAAATGCTTCTTGCTTCTTTTGGAGCAATGTCACTAACTTTGTTTGAACCTTATTTTAACCCATGCAAAACTGCATCCTTAACTACATCTGATAAGCAAATACTGTTTCTGTGACCAAAACATTTGTTAATTTGAACTTTTCTACCTAAAAGTTGAACCCGTTATCAAACCTGGCTTTTGCAAAGATGCTCTGGAAGTGAAAGTCAATTACATGCTAAAACTAAAAGCACTGGTTTGCCTCAGAATTTCTGCTCATTAATTCAATTTTTTTTCTTGCTCATTAGACCAATACATTAGGTATTGTTTCTTCCTTTCTATTTCTAAGGTGAATTAGAACCAGAGCTGCTGTGAGAAATGAACTTTCCCAGTTGGTAACTGAGCTTGCTTGGAATAATGTAGAAGTAATTGATCTTCTGCACAATGCTGCCTTCTTTTCCATATCAAAAGATGACATGCTGATCAGTGCAATATTTGGTTAGATCAAGGGAAAAGCCTTGTGTAGTCACTTCTAGTCAGAATGTATAATGAAGACTTCCTTCAGCTCCAGTTCAAACACAAACCAAATGCTTCCCAGGGTCAAAGCTCCTGCATTGCTAAAGCCAGTCCTGAGTGTGAGCTAAGGAAGCTGAGAAACTCTGAGTCTCTGAGCTTCATAAAATATGTTGCTGCCTGTAATAAGGTTTTATGGACAACAGTCGCTGAATCATTCAATATCTTCAGTCTCCTTATCTCCTTTGGCAACTCTTCATTGTGATAAAATGTATGGGAATAAACATATACAGTGAATGTCTATCCTAATTTGTCAGCCTTAAATGAATCCCACTCACTATCCGTTTCTTTGCAATTAAAGTGGGCACATTGTTATTGGAAGTAATGGCTTAGCTGGTAATTTTTATTGATTACCAACATATATTAGAGAGAGATAAATGAGAAATCTAATTGTTTGTGGATTATTGTTTCCTGTGCACTCATTACACCGGGTCACACTGAAATAAGGGATACATTTCTCAGAGAGAACAAATATTGCTTTTTATTAGCTGAGCCAAACAGTTCTGAATGCCAACAGAAAAAAAAATGTGTAGTTGCAAGTATTCATGTATACCCAGGGAAAGACTCAAGGGCCCGAGTGAAGCTGTAGTCCCAAGAATACCGAGTCATACCACAGTCCTTGGTTAAGAGATGAACAACAGAAACAAGGAATCATTTCGTTTGAAAGCAACTTCTAAAATCATCTGGTCCAACCCCTGATGCATAGCAGGATGAAATTCATTGTTTGGTCAGGTTGCTTGGGATGCTGCCTTGTCAACATCTCCAAGAATGTCCACTCTCTGGGCAACCTGCTCTAGTATTTGACTGCCATCATGGTGAGCTTGATTTTGTAAAATTTAGTAGGAATTTCTTTCATAATTATTGCCTCTCCAAATGGAGTTTGAAATTATGTTCTTCATAACTACCCACTATATAGTTGAAGAGCAGCAGTAAGATTATTAGTATTTTTTTCTTGCAGCTAAACAAACTCATCTCCCTCAGTCTCTCTTCACACGTCCTGTGCTCCAGCACAGTGACCAAGAGGGTGGCCCTCCATGGGGCAATCTCCTCTTTGTCTGCTTTGCACTGAAATGGCTCCAACCTGGACAGATGAAGACTCATAGATGCCGGATAGAATGGAATAACTGTTTTGAGGCTGATAAACTGTTCAGGAGTCCCCTGATTCATAGTCTAGTTATGCTGTTGATTAGGTAAGGTAAGGATTAAAACCACTAGTGCTTTCTCTGTTTAGTGCAGGGTGTGAAAGTTTGACCCACTGCGGAATCACGGAGCAACAGAGGTCGGAATGGCATCTCTGGGGATCATCTAGCCTAAGCCCTGCTCAAGCAGGGTCAGCTAGAGCATGCTGACCAGGACTTTGTCCAGCTGGGTTCTGAGGATCTCCAAGGATGGGACTCTACTATCTGGCTGGGCAATCTCACAATCACAGAATTGTTAGAGTTGGAAGGGACCTCTAAAGATCATCTAGTCCACCCTCCCTCCCAAAGCAGGCTTGCCTAGAGCAAGCACATCATTACCAGGAACGCATCCAGGCAGGTTTGGAATGTCTCCAGAGGAGACAGGTGGAAGTGCTCCTGAGGTAGGATGATGACAAGTACATACCCTGTACAGGCTGGTTTGGGTCACTAGAGAGGTTCTGCTGTTACCTGCTCTGTATCATCTTCCAGCCTGTCTTTGCTTTCCTTCCCCTGTCTAACACACTAGAAAACCCTTAAGAAATTAAGAGGATGCTTGTACATATTATTGTGAACAATTCTCAGAGACAGTTTCTGTACTCAAAGAAACATGCCCCACCATTAGTGGAGATAAGTGGAAGAAACCCATCAGCTTTAGGAGCTCTTTGCTTTTAGAAGCCTGTTAAGCCTCAGAATCCAATATGCTTTGAATGAGATTTTTGTTTGCAATCACAGTATGATCAAGGACAAACTAACAAAAAAGATCCTGTGACATCAACACACTATGCATTGTCCAAATTTCTTGGGAAATAAAAATCCCTATCCCATGGGATTATTGCCTCTGATACTAATCTGGCAGAAAGATCCATTTCTCTCTGCCCTTCACGTGGAATGTTGATACTTCAGCTTTTTGTTATGGTCAGCTCAAGTGGAGCCTAATACAGATACACACATCTGTGTAAACTCTTCTTTGTTTTGCTTTCTAGGATAATTAAGTAAAAGCCTAATAGATGAGCACAATTACTCAAAATTAATCACTTTCAGCCTGGTTAAATCATGACAGATTAATTACTTGTATCTATTGTTATATTAGGATTTTAATTTTTTTTTTATCAGCAGAAATACCTAAGCAGCCCTCTTGTTTTAGTAGATCATTGCTCGAAGAAAATAGTAAATATTTGTTTATTATAATCAATTGTACTTTTCATTAATCTTTAAATATAAGTTGGGTTTAATTACCTTTTGTATGGAAGATATTTGGCTACTGGTATCCCAAGGAAATTATTAAACAGCATCATTATTCTGATACAACTTGGGCTCTTGTTGAAAATGCCACTCTGGGCAAACCAGTCTGACATTAATACTGACTGCACTTTATGACTGAGGACAGGACTCACTTTGTAGAAGCACCTCCAGAATTTGAAAACATTATGATGTTATTTGGTATAAGGAAGATATATTTTATGATGAGGGCAGTGAAACACTGGCACAGGTTGCCCACATTGGTGGTAGAAGCCCCATCCCTGGAATCATTCAAGGTCAGGGTGGATGGGCCTCTGAGCAACCAGATCTAGCTGCAGATGTCCCTCTTCATTGCAGGGGGGGTGGATTAGACTTCAACGGTCTTTTTCCAACCCAAACAATTCTATCATTCAATATTTCAATTATCTGGTGACTAGATTTTACATTAATTACTTGAACAGTCAACAAAGCATTTTCTGTGTATTACTAATATGTGAAAGATCTGTTTGCTTTAAGGCACAAAAGCTTGCTCTATGGGAACAGTCCTTCAAGTTGCCCAAAAAGGTTTGAAATCACCTTAATTTTAGCCACCCAAATGTTAACCTTATAAATTATTCTGGTTATCTCCTTCTCTAATCGCTGGAAAGGCAAGGAGAGAGACATTGCCAAAGAACAATCAATTCTACCCAGGAATCCACAGTAAGATCACATTAATTAATTATTCTTAATGGTCAAACTTACGTAAGATGAATCCAAACCCTTGTTGCTAATACCAAACACTGCAAAAAACCCCAGGAAGGTTGCTGTCTGCTGAGCAGATCTTGTAAGGCTGGATAAGCAAAGTGATACTCTGTTATACTCTGTTAAACTGGCATTACATGGTAGTTTATCCTGTCTTACAGATACTCAGAAAGGCAGGCACTGTCCTCTGGAGGCAGGTCTCTCCTTACTGGTTCTAAGAAGATCGTGGACCTCCTAGTTTTGTTGTCTTGCTTTAGCATAGCTTACATTAAATGAATGCTACTCACAAGGTCTAGCAATTCTGCTGGTTATCCAGGTACTACTGTTGCTTCTGGGTTCAGGGTAATCCCTTATTGGGAGAAAACACTTAAAAGCTAGAATAGCTGCCTGAACCTGTGTTTTTCATGGCTTTACTGTTTATGGTTTCCATGTCTTTTTAATGTGACGAATCCCACACCTCTCTAACACATGGAGTACTAACAACTATTAGAAAAGAGAATTCCAATGGGCGCCAGAAGACTCTCTGCATTTTACTGCTTTGGGGCAAGAACATACAATCACTGCAGTGTTGAAAATGGATTTGTAAAAAGTAGATTTGTAAAAAAGAAACCTGAAACCATGACAACTTTGAATTTGAATTTGGGGTTCAAATAAAAGTCACCAGAAATGAGCTTAGCTCCTGTGCTGGGGATGAGTAGGGAAAGTACAATGCCAGGGAATCGGAAAAGGATATATTGGATAAGCATTAAAAATTCTCAGTTGAAAGTATCAGGATGCTGACTTAGAACAGATTGAGATTAATGATGAGTGGCTTTGCTATTGTATTGATCAGTGCCTGTGGCTATTTAGTAGATGATAAAACGCACAACGTCGATTAAGGCTGCTGGCAAAATGTTTAGATGTCAAAGCTGCAATACTTTTCTTAAAGCTCAAAAAAAGCCTTTAATTAGGTGCATACAGTGGAATATATGTATAAACACATATATACACACGCTTAAAATACCGAAGAACTACTGGGAAAGGCATTGGTTTAGTAGTGCAAAGTGATTCAGGTTTATAACAGGTCCTTTACCACTATTTCATTGAGCTGTCACATCAGCAGTAGATTACACAGTGACTCTCACTCTAAAATGAACAAAGCATCACATACATGGAAGACCCTGTGTTTAAACTCTTATTGTTTAGAGACTTGGGGAAAGAAAAGATACTGAAATGTCTCTTTGTTACCTGAGAAGTCTGTTTCACAGCTAGAATCATCCTTGGGGAGGGGGGAAATAGATCTCAACTTACTAGTGGCACGGTAGAAATTGCTGAAACATTGGAGAGATTTAAGAGGAAATTATTAAAATGAGGAGGAGGCATAAAAAAAAATAAACTCTTCACCATGTAAAGACCTAACTACAGAAACATTGCACACAGTTCAGCAAAACAGCATCAAGATTTTAAGACATAATTGCAACTTCCAGAAGTCACAGCAGTTGCCTCAGAAATGAGTGTCAGCTTGGTAGAAGCTACCAGCAAAAACAATAGTGCTGGTGCACTGATGTGTTGTAAATTTCCTGGGGATAAGTTTTTATCTCATTTTCAGAGTTCCAGAAATGTCTATTCCATTTCTTCTTAGAACAAATAGACTCCTGATGTGGTCCTGGTCAAAGTAATAGTCTACCTTATACCGAGTTCTTTCACAGACTGTAGCAAAGTGTGCAGGTAAATGAAAAGGCAAGGAGGAGT